>VWPV01030140.1:0-17983 GCA_013389885.1 Geococcyx californianus | reverse complement strand
CACATTGCTGGCTCATGTCCAATTTTTCATCCACCAGTACCCTCATGTCCTTCTCTGCATGGCTGCTTTCAATCACTTCATCCCCCAGGTGGTATTGATACTGGGGATTGCCTCCTCCTTTTTACCCTTTTTAAAAATGGGTGCAATGTTTCCCTTTTTCCAGTCACTGGGGACTTCCCCTGACTGCCATGACTTTTCAAATATCACGGAGAGTAGCTTGGCAGCTTTGTCAGCCAATGTTGAGTACCTAAGCCTTTTCCATGTCGGTTGTCACCAGTTCTCCTGACCTATTTATCAGGGCAGAGCGGGGGATGTATTTTCTTTAATCTTTCTTTTTTGGCCAATGTACCTGAAGAAGAAAAATAATTCTTCGCACCCCTTGCCAAATTCATTTCTAGCTGTGCCTTGGCCTTCCCGATCCCACCCCCATACAACTGTGCAGCCCCCCTATATTCTTCCCAGGATACACACCCCTGGTTCCACTGCCAGTGCACTTCCTTCTTGCACTTTAGTTTGACCAGGATGCTCTTCCTCAGCCGTGCTGGTCTCCTGCCTTCCTTGCCCAATTTCTTACTTCTGGGCATTGAGTGCTCCTGTGCACTAAGAAAAATATCCTTGAAGAGCTGACAGCTCTGTTCAGCTCCTTTATTCCTGAGGGCAATTTCCCAGGGGGTCCCATCCACCAATTCCTTAAATAACTGAACATTTGCTCTCCTAAAATTAAGGGTCCTGACTCTACTTTTCTCCTGGCCCATATCCCTCAAGATTGCGAATTCCACCAGGACACAATGACTGCAGCCCTGGCTGCCACCAATCTTGAGATCTCTAATTAGTTCTTGACTTCTCTAATTGATTTTAGGCTCTTGATATCTAGGGTTCAATTCGTACAAGCAAGAGTCAATTGAAACCAAAATAGTTCAGCTTAAACTGTGATGTCATATATATGCTCAGTTTTAAATTTACTAAAAGGTATAAATAAACAAGGAAGACTAGAGCAACACAGCAGTTCAATTTTAGTTTGCTTTGTACCTGATATAGCTAGAGCTCATTTCACTTTTAATCCTTACCCTACCTGTACCATCATAATATTTTTCATGCTTACATAGAGGATTTAAGAGGTCACAATAATATGTAGCCAGGCATACAGCAAATGTATCAGATCTTTTGAATAAATTTTGGATAATTTTCACGTGGAGACAAATGAACTGGGCATGGGCTTATTATAAACTCTGACACTTTTGCCATACTAAAATTTAGTTCTGTTTCACTGTTTACAACAAATAGCTTAATTTCGTTTTATTCACCCTCACTAATCAAATAGTTAAATTTTTGTAACTAGCAAATTAGTCATGACATTGATAAGATTCTAGCCTTTCCTGATAATGCTACTTATAGATTGTAGGAGGAGTGATTTGGTTGGCAATTGGAATTATATTATGTGTTGTATCCTACTTGAAGGATGCGTCTGGGTGGATCACTGACAGTTACTGTCAGAGGCCAGCAGCTACAGCAAAGACTAATTAGAAAATTATGCGTCCTATAAATAGAATTTAAATCACCCTGCATTTCTGCCATATGTGAATGTCTTAAGGACCGTTCTGATAAAATTTGAATTATATTATCAGTGTTTTCTAATGTCAAAACTTTCAAAATGTGTATACAGTTATTAAATTAAAAAATGTATTATGCTTGTCAGCCAGGGAGGAGCTCCCAGCCTTTAGTTCTATTTTTTCTAACAAACATCTGCAGTCACTGTTATTCACAGTCATCACTAACCATAGGAACACTTCACTCAGAAATTTATCCTATTTCAGTCATGCTTGTGCAGATCAAAAGGTACTTGGAAATTAAAGCAAAGTCTATATGAATTAATTAATTAATACTTATGAATTAATAATATTTCTGATACTAACTACAGAGTGCTAAGCATTCTTCTGATGTAGAAGAAAGCATGATACCTTCCTAAAATAAACCATCCGATAATGGAGTGGGAGAAAAAGAATAACAGCCGCAAATGAAAAGGCCCAATAGTAGTGTTGTATCCTGATAATACAATTTTGGTGCAAATATTATACTTATTTTAAGAGAAAAAAATGTGTAAATTTCCATAGCCTTATATTAAGCTGGAGTGGTTGTGATTTGGAAAATCGTTTGAGTTGAGATTTTATTTATTCAAACAGTCAATATCTTTCCATATAAAGGATTTTTTCCCTTGTCTATTCCTTCATCCTTCTGGTAATTGGCAGCACACTTTTTATGTAGCCTGATTTGTCCTAGGATGAACAAATTGATTCAGATAAAAAAAAAAAAAAATATTATAACAACTCGTGACTAAAGAAGGGTTTGGTGGTGGCCGGGAATAAGATACTGTTTGCGAAAATACATTGAAAGTAAAGGAGCAATATGCAGGAAAGAAATATGTAGTTAAGCTCAAAGTATAGAGAGATACTAGTAACCAACTCGATGTTGAGATATATACTTAGCGCGCGTAACACAAAGACCTTACCCTGACAATGTTCGGGGGGAAGGGAGATGAGGTCCAGCCTGTCAGCTGATCCCAAAAGTTTCGGTGGCATTTTCCCACTCCACCATCCTTTCTTTGTTTGCATTTTTCATAGCAAATTGCACCTTTGGGGTGGAGGTTTAGGTGGAGCTTGAGTGACTGAAGTCATTACGTCAAACCTTGCTGATTGGTGGAGAAAAAGTTCTCACCTCGCTTGCCAAAAGTTAACTGCACAGGCCCAGTAGGTGTGGGTTTGGGAGGGGTTTGCCTCAGAGGTGGGGAGGAGGATGGTAGCCTTAGGTGTGGAGATGTGGTTTAGTAATATAATGTTATTACACTGATGTTATAATGAGCAAAGTTTAACCAGAGTGCATAGATTGTCAGAGAAACAGCTGTACCTCATCTTCTTGGGAGATAATTGGGCCTTGCTGATGGTTGCTGATAGCAGGAGCAGGCTGGCTTGCTCCCAAGCACCTCAGCCCGTACTTCAGGTCAGCAGGTCCTGGTCACATTCCTTTCTGATGAGGCGTTTTCTGCATCTGTGTGTGCATGGTGCGTGTCCACTGACTTTGCTTTTAAAGAAAAACTGCCTTGTACTCAGAAAACTATGAGCTACCTCCTGCTGATTGTATATCTAGTCAAATACAAACACTTCTGAAGGCTTTCTGAATTCTTTTAAAATTGGTATATATAAAATATCAGGCATATTTAACATCTTTCAATGATCTTTTTGTGTATATATACAAAACTTTTTTTTCCCCAAATCTTAAAACAGTTGGCGTTTTTTTTTCTATCTTTCAATTGCTTTTTCTTTCTCTTGAGCGAAATTCGATATAACCTAGTGAAAGCTCTACTACAGTTGCTTAGTCTGTGAGGACTTTCAAGAGAATTTTACACATTCTTCTGGGTGTAAAAGTTGGACCTGTGAATCATGGTCACTGACGCTTCATTTTCAAGTCTCTGCTTCTAGGCAAATTTGTTTGCCCAATTTAGCCTTCTTGGCATGAGTATCTCTTCAGAAGACAGCAGCATTTGAATGAATGCACTGTTTTGAAATATAAGTGGAAAGCGCTCTGGAGTTCTCATACGTTTATCATATATCGCTTTATTATTATTATAGTGATGTGTACAGATCTTGTTTTAGGACTGTCAATGAGAAAGTAACAATTGTTACAAGGAAAAACTATAACAGTAAACACAGTTATCACTAGTACCCAAGGATTAATTAGCTGTGCTGAATTTAATTTTTCTAATATACATTTGATGAATTGGTGATTTCTTTACAATGATGAAGAACTGGAGGAAGTCCATGTTACTTTCAGTACCTCAGAGCTTAAACTTCTTTTTTTTTTCCTTATGTCCTGACCTCCTCAGAACAACTAGTGTATTTTGTGTCAGTTACTTAAATTATGAAGAAAGTAATATTTCTTTGCCATTGACTTATAGAAAGGCAGATTTTCAAAGGGAATTTAAGATTGTTTGGTGTTGTTCTATGTATATACTATAAAGGCATCTGAGGCGTTAATGTATATGTTCACCTGATAAAATGTTAATAGACAATAAGACTTAAACTAAGAGGAACAGTTAATAAGATTACATAAAGACTGAACATTGTAGGATGTTGTTGACGTGTATAATAATCACAGTTTTGAATTTAGTATCCACAAAAAAGTTACATCCTTCTTAACCATTAATGACTATGGCAGATGATATTAGGTGACAAACTGAGTGAACTGATGGAGGAGTCTAAAATCACAATTCCTATAATTATCATGCTTTAATTTCTCCCCCCATGATTATATGAACACTGATAATTATATGCATTAGTAATTAGTAATGCAAATAGTTTTAACATGGTTTGGTTGGAGTTGCTGTGGGAATGATAACTTTTTTTCAGTTATCGGTCAAAACATTTTAATAAATTATTTCTTTCCATATCGAGTTAGTCTTTTGAAAAGAAGAAATGTACGACTGAATACACGTTCAAATAGACAGATGGGGGGTTTTTTTTGTCATTTAGCACTCCAGTTTTAAATGTGCCTGTAACTTCTGACTGCTCATCCTTAGAAATGTAAGGAATGCAATTAATTAATCTCTGTGTGTGTAGAATACAATTTAAAATGTTAAATTTATGTTCATAATTTTTCCCAAAATGTCAAAGCTACAATTTTTTTGTAAAAATCTCAACACTGTTCAGGATAATCCCTATTTAATTTGGGATATATGCTTAAATGCTACTCTGAATAAAGCTGAACTTTAGTTCATGCTCACTTTTTTTTTCCAGAACCAAAGTCTAAGTTCCTGACCCTAACTTTGAACTTAAAAGCTTGAAGGAACAGATTCTGCAGTGATTAACTTGCCATTAAAGTAGCTGGCACTTCCCGCACATGCAGGGATCTGTTTCACAAAGAACATTTTAAAAGCCTGAGGACCCAAGCCTACCAGAAGCTTGAGATTTTTCAAAATGAAATGCATTGAAATGAGAGAGAACCCACAAGTAGCTGCAAGTTTTCAAAATGAGCAAGACAAATGATTCACTGTGTGGAAAATCTGCCTTCAAGTTAAGCCTATTTTATTTACATGCTAGAGAAGGCTGAGAGATGCTTTGTTTATGGTTAGGTGCCTGCATGGGAGAAAGTTTTCTCATAGTAAAGAGATACTTCAGTAGCAGGTAAAGCTCAAAATACAACTCATCACAATTTACACAAGGAATAATGTACAAAATGTTTAATAATTAAAATAACAGGTTACACTAGAATATGGTGAATACTTGTCACTCAATATAGATTAGATGTCTTTTTGAAAGACCTACTCTAGTTCAATAATACTTCATGAGACTGATGAAATAATGTTGAATTTTAGCAGTAATGAACACTTCTTGACCTATATTATTCAAAAAATAAGAAAAGCTGATCATAATAATCATTAAAATCTCTGGATCTGTAGCCACGAAAATATTGTCTTCAGTGGCAATATTGATGAACATATATTCGCATATATTCCCCAGCACCTTGTTCCCTCAACTGTTTGTAGTGCTATGCTGTTGCCAAAGCAGGGAAGTGGTTTTATATATACGTATATAAAAAACTTCTTAATTTACGGTTTTAAACGATTGGTTCTTTGAACAGGCCACCAAAACTTGTTTCAGTGAAGTGAGAGGATAGTACTTGAGTCCTGTAGTACTGCTGTAAACGAGGTATTGTCAAACAGGGGAGTAAGATTCAGAATTATGTATCATGTTATAATAATATAATCATTTTAAGATGGGAGAGTCTATGGTTGCAGAATATAGTAAGTTGATCTTAGAATGATGAAATCTTAATCCTTTAATTTTTAGCATACTGTATACTTTTAAATTTGACCTTTTTTGTCTGATTGAATTGTTTGACCTAATAGCATTTTTCACTCGAGCAAGAAAAAAAATCTGGATTTAAACATTATTTTTGTAATATTGAAAGGTTTATTTTGCTTTTGTGTTTTTTTTCCATTTAATGTGGCTAATTGCATGCCTTCTTTTACTGTACATCCCATTGTCTCTATCACTTTCAATGTTTTTGCTATTCTAGCTCTGCAGCTAAACTATAGTTAGATTGTAACTTTATTTTTAGTGTTGCCGTTATAGAATTAACCGAGAGATGCATTAATATAGGAGGGAAGAATGGGAATGGATATGATTGTCTTTACACATTTTTGTTAGGAATAATACTGCTGTATAGTTAATGGTCTATAATACTTTTTCTTTTAAAAGTATTATTGCGAACCCATATGATTTTTTTTTCTTTTTTTTAAGGATGGACCTTGCTGTCTGTGTAAACCTCCAATTATCATTTACTTTGAGAGCTCTGGATATTCAAAGAATGCTCTGACAGGCTGTAGGGGTGATATCCTGTCCAATGAAACTAATGGCAGAAAACTTACTGAATGATTAGGATTTTGCTCCATGGTTGCAGAGAGCAGAAATTTTGTTTCTAATTCGCATTTAAAGTGTGCACAGGTCTCTCTCAAATACTTGGAGGAAGAAACACTGAGGCCTTTCTTAGGATTTTATTCTGGGATTTTTTTTCTTTTATTGAAAACATTGGTTGTTCAGTAATGTTTACTGCTTGTAACGTAGCTTACTGGTAAATCCACTTGTGTTATTTCGTGAGCAAGGAAGAAGGCAAACTGGACTCTGAAAGCGGGATTCTGCAGTATATATGAAAGCAAAATGCCCCCCTGACTTCACTGGGTAGGTTTGCCTTTGTGGGGACTTTAGGATGAGGCCTTTACGTAGAAAATATCCCTTAGCTGTGACTGGACTAGATATTTCTGTTGAACTTAAGGCAGTCTATCAGAATTTTTCTGATCAGCCTTTTCTACTGTCTTGTCTTGAGTCATTTTTTAATGACGTCTATTATCAGATTGAAATGGCGATTGAGACACTGCAAAAGTCTGATGGTCTTTCTACTCACAGAAGTTCTCTTCTCAACAGCCATGTAAGTTGTCTCTTCTTTCATGAAAGCTAATCTCTTGCTTGTTCTGCATGCTTAGCCTGCCTCTAAATGTTTGGTTTAATTTATTGCTACTTTTTGCTTTTAATCTTTCCATTTTAGTTGCTTGTAATCTGCATCTTCTTTCACTATATTTTGTCAGGTTAAGTGTCATGACATACTGTAGAGTGCATTTCTTTTTTAGGTTCTGTATTGTGTTTACACAGCTTAACGTATTTGCCTGCTCTCCAGGTCCTAATGTAAATGTAAAAATAATAATCAAATAATTCTTTAGTAATCTGGATTTGACATTTTAAAATAATTTTTTACAATTTTTGTACCCAATATAACAATTTAGGAGCAGGCGAAGAGGGAAAGAAGCAACACACACTTTGAATAAAAAATATTTGTTAGATTTCTTTTTAAGTATTTCTGTTATCCTGAATAAATTTATTACAAGATAAGAATTCTGACGATCCATGTGATGAGATAAAAAAATGTAAAACAATCTGTTAGTCTCTAATATTTTATATTCTTCTGTCTCTTGCTCGGAATTTTCCGTAAGAGAAAGCTGAAGATGTCTGCATAAAAAGATGATTGCAAATATAGTAGTAAAGCCCTTTAATATAACTTTTAGGTAAGGGAGAAAGAATCAAAGCTTAATCTTCAGTTTGTTTTTAAACAGTGCTAGTCTTTCTTGAAATGGGGTTTTTTCATCATTTGGTATAAATAATTTTGTATTTTTTAATGCTGCTAAATGTCTGTATATACTGCATCCTTTCTTGTGTCTCAGCCTTACTAACCAACATAAACTTACATATTTTTTCAGATTCTTGTATTCCTTTACCAGAGGAATGTAAATATTGAATGTGATATGACTGTATCAGTATATTGGGTAGAAGCTATAAGCTTGTTTTGATTTGTTGACACCACACCCTCATCCCTCCAAGAATGTGGTGATCTGGAGGTGAAAACCAAAATTGTTTTGTCAAAGTATATCATCGTGGTAGAAAAAGACAGCAGGAGCCAGTACAATTTCTTGGAAGAGAATTTACTTTTCTTAGAAAATGCTAAAATCGAGTGAGGTAAATTGAATTCTGTGAACTGTGAAGAAGGACTTTTAGGTAATTTTGGATGTTTTTTAAAATAATTGTTTCAATGTTAAGGCGACCTAGAAAACATTTTAATAACATAATTAAATGGACGATAATTTTATTTTCAAAATGCCAAAAATCTATCTGAAAACTTAGATATACAAAGAATTGATAAGTCTGCATTGAATCTGACAAGGAAGTCCAGAATCTTCACACTGAAAACAATAAGAATTAAAGGACAAGCTTTTCTACATCAGAAAACTGTATTCCCCTATTTCCTGTTTCATGCTCTAGTTAAAAGATCATGGAACAGATCCTCCTGGAAGATATGTCAAGGCATATGGAAGAGAGGGAGGTGATTAGAGACAGCCAACATGGCTTCACCAAGGGCAGGTCATGCCTGACTAATCTAGTGACCTTCTACAATGGAGTGACTGCATTGGTGGACAAGGGAAGAGCTACGGATGTCATCTACCTAGACTTCTGTAAGGCCTTTGATACTGCCCCCCACGCCGTTCCTGCTGCTAAATTGGAGAGAGATGGGTTTGATGGATGAACTGTTAGATGGATAAGGAACTGCCTGTTTGGCCATGTCCAAAGAGTTGCGGTCAATGGTTCAGTGTCCAAATGGAGATCAGTAATGAGTGGTGTCCCTCAAGGGTCTATACTAGGACGAATGCTATTTAATATCTTCATCAATAACATAGATAGTGGGATAGAGTGGGTCTGAAAACGATCAGAGGGCTGGAACACCTTTCCTCTGAAGAAAGGCTGAGAGAGTTGTGGTTGTTCAGACTGGAGAAGTGAAGGCTCTGGGGAGACCATGTTGTGGACATTCAGTATTTAAAGGGAGCTTAGAAGAAAGACAGAGAGAGACTTTTTTACCAGGGCCTGTAGCAACAGGACAAGAGGCAATAGTTTAAAACTGGAAGAGGATAGATGTGGGAATATAATGGAAGACTGGTGAGGAGGAATTGTGAAACACGCTCAAGTGACCTTGCAGCTGGGATATAAATAAACACAGAAATCATGGTAATCATTGCCTAGTCTGGTGTGCTTGACAAGTAGAACCTTTGTGTTTAGGTAGCACGGGCCTGTGATAAACTGAGGGTCATCTTAGAAATCATGCTTGAGATTCCTGCCCTGTTGTGAGAAAGATCAAAGCACAGTGGAAAAACTACTGTGCCATTTCCCTAATATATAGAGGCAAAAGCAACAGGTCTGGTATTTCCACTTCCTAGCAAGGACCAAGCTCCACAGTGCCTGCGTTCCCACTTGCATTTCCTCTGCCTGGGTGCTGTTTCAGATTGCCCAGTTTGCGAGGTAACGGAAATAAATTTACTCTTTGCATTTCATCTGTGGCTTTGTGGTTGTTCCTGAGTCCTGGCTGTGTTGGCTCACATAGTGGATTTAGAATGGACATAAGGAAGAAAGCTCTTCACGATGAGGATGGGGAGGCCCTAGCACAGGTTGCACAGAGAAGTTGTGGGTGCCCCATCCCTGGAAGTGATCAATGTCAGGTTGGATGGGGCTTTGAGCGACCTGATCTAGTGGAAGGTGTCTCCTGTCCATGGCCGGGAGTTGGACTAGATGATCTTTAAAGGTTCCCTCCAACCCAACTTGTTCTATGATTCTATGAAAATATCTTAATATCCTAATAATGAGATTTGCATCTGTCTGTTATGGTAGTCTTATCTTGATGTTTCTTAACTGTTTTGAGGTAACAAATAGACAAAGACAAATAGAGGGATCTGTTGTTGATTCTGTGAAGAAAAAAAAAAAAAAAAAGAACCCAAATGCATCTTGCTCTAATAATTGTTCTTTCCTAGCCTCAGTAATTTTGGAAGAAATTCATAGAATGGTTTGGGTTGGAAGGCACCTTAAAGATCATCCAGTTCCAACCCCCCTGCCACGGGCAGGGACACCTCCCACTAGACCAGGCTGCTCAAGGTCCCATCTAACCTGGCCTTGAACACTTCCAGGGAGGGGGCACAATGGAACCCAGACCAAACTTATTGGATGTTTTCCCTATTTTTAAAATATTTGTTGAGTGATGACTCATATAAGGACAGCAAATATGCGTTTAGTCCAATTTTCTTCCTTAAGCTGGCATTTTGTTGCCTAAGTTAATATCTGTTCATTTTAATGATTTTTTTTTTCATTTTCCTCTATTTTATTTTCTTTCCTGATTTCTTTCTGCATGTGCTTGACCTAACTAATTTATAAACTAATGTTTTCTAAATACGGAAGTTTCACTGAAGTTGGAGTCCATTTACCCATTCTGTGTAAACCATTTCATACCATTCCAATGTTGCTACTATTATAAATGAACAAATCAGAAATCAAAGTCTGGACATTTCAATTTTAGAATTAGATTTCTGTAAATGCAAAAATATCTTTAAGGTTGCTTGCAATAACTTTATCATGTCTCCAGATTATTTACCTTTTTACATGATGTTCAGCTATTGGCACTCTTCTTTCCAGGCTGTAGCCTACCAAGTAAGCTCTTCAAGGTTTTGTTATTGAAATATCTTCACTCTAGAGCAAAAATCCGTATTTTGTACTTATCTTGGGTTTTGCTTTCCCATTGTTGGCTAATGCCAAGCTATGGTTGAAAGAATATCTGTCAAATAGAGATCATTAGTAAAATTCACCTAAATGAATCCTAATAAAGTCTAATTATTCTGTAAAAAAATCTAATGTTATATTTAAAAGTTAATTGGGAAATAATTTTGTTTGTTTGTCAATATTTTTTTTTTCTTTTTGAGGTAAAAGAGAAATAGCTCCTATTCCATAATCCAATTAGTATAGATTAAAGGGGAAAGTTGAAAGATATAATTAAGATATGCTTAGGTGATTAGTGAAATTGTTTTGTTAATGTACTCAAATAAGGGTAAAAGTTTACAATAATATCTTTCCTAGACTTTATTTCAGAATTGTAAATGCTCAAGATAAAATACATGGTAAGACTATTTTAATAATGTGTTTATATCTATCTACAAGTTGATATAAGGATAATGAACTGCACTTTTTTGTTATGTTTATTTAAAGTGTAACGTTATCTGCATCCATCTTGGAACCAGTTAGATCTTTCTTCTCCTGCATCTTTAAATAGAGCTCTTGTTTAGAACTCTAAGCATGATAAGTCCGGTGATGATTTCTGTAAGAAAGTAAACACAAAGATGGCCTTTGAAAGGTCTGGAGTAAATGTTTTCCTAATTTAAAATTTTTTTTTTTTCCATTTTTCATGTACTATGCTTGGTAAATTACTCACAGCTGACTTAAACAGAACTGTATGTCCAATATATACATTATAAGCTAAATTTTACTAGTAGTCCTGCAATAAAGAAGAGTCAAAGTGGGAACATATTTCATGAGTAATGGCCATTAAAATATTGATGTTCATGTTCCTTAAATGACGAGTTATATCAAACTCAGTACAACAGAATTTGTTCAGCTATCTATTAGTAAATAACCCTGCAGAGTAACATATTAAATGTCACGTAACCTTTGTATATGTTTTACTGTACTTTAAACACATATCTTGGTTGCATTAATTGCTTTGGTGGACTAAATTGTATCGGAGTATACAAACATGTGAGGTTCCAGCATATCGGAATAAAACTTTTTTCCAAATGCCAAAATAAAAGAAATCCATGACTTGGGGATTTATTGGATGCTCAAACTAAGCCCAGAGTTTTGGTAAATATTGTGAACCTGGAAAATTTTGATGCTCATGCTAATTCATTTTGGCATTATTACTTTCTTAAGTAATTAAGTAGCAAATGCAAGCAGAAAACAAAATTTGGGAATTATTCAAGCTGAAATTAAAGGGAAATTCCAAGGATATGAAACCATGGGGGGAGGGGCATTGCAAGCTAGGTAAAATGTTAGCAAATGTTAGCATCCCCAACAAAATGAAATGACAGAATTTACATATGACCACTATAAAAATATTTCCATTTTATTCTATTGTTCTCCTATGCTGTTAAATGTCATTAAAGTGACCATTTTACTTGGGGTTTGTGTGTACATTAGTTAGCTCTATACAAAGGTACAATGGTATATTAGAAACTGTTTGCCTACGTGCTTCCACAATTGCTCATCAAAATTCTACGTTAAATTACATGGGGAAAAAAAATACTAGTACTGTTCCTCTTTGAAGTTAAAGGCAAACAGGCTACAACAGAAAGGTATTGGACCCATAATATTTTATAGATGTACCAGTTATTTTTCGTGTCATCTAAATTGCTTGTTACCTTATATTTGATAATTTCTTCTTTGCATTTGGAAGAAAATAAACCATATTCAGTTAAATAAGTACTGAGGGGGGTTGTTTGTATTTTTTTTATTTCAAGTGAAGAGAAATAGTATAACATTCCAGAATTAAAAATGTATTAACTTATTCCTTTTAGATTTTTTTTCTGCAATTAATATAAATTACATAGATTATTTTATTTCCTTGGAGTTCCAACAATTTGTCTCCAAAGCACAAATAACTTCATAAAATGTTAATGTATGGTACTGAATCTGAAATATTTTTAGAAGTATAGCTACCTGAGGTCACAAGTGCAATGAATTTTGTTATTTCCTTGTAATTCTAAAAGATACTAAGGCATCATGGCACATCTAGCATTGAAAGAGATTGAAAGAGATTATATTTGCTTGAAGAACAAAGTCACTGTATTAAACAGGCCTCAAGGGTGACCTGAAAAATATCAGAGGTCTGTGTTGTACAATGAAGATTTTTTTTTAGTAGAGTAATATTGAATTTACGTGTTCACTCTTTCATATTTGATATAGCTCCAATGGCTTTTAGACAACTACGAAACCGCAGAAGGAGTGAGTCTCCCCAGAAGTACCCTTTACAACCATTACTTACGTCATTGTCAGGAGCACAAGTTAGATCCAGTCAATGCTGCCTCCTTTGGAAAACTCATACGGTCAATCTTCATGGGATTACGGACCAGAAGACTCGGAACCAGGTTTGCCTTAATGAAATCTTAAAGTATAATTGAAAATATCAATAATACTTGTGAACGAGAAGCTTGTATGTTAAAAACAAGCAAACAAACAAATAAAAAATATTTTAAACCTTACTGTTAAGGGAGTTGCCAAATCCAGTGGGCTCCAGGATCCAGGGGACTCCCAGTCTGCTATAGCCAGATTCTGTGTACTCTTAAGACCCAGATATCTTCCATCTCAGTCCAATGGGTGCAGAAACTGCTGTTCCCATTTGCAAGTCCACCTTGTAGTGAGACTAAACATGTTTCAGAGATGCAGATAAGCACACAAATGACACTAACACAGCTAACCACACAAGCTAACACAGAGCAATGGCTTTACCAGCACTCACATAGACACCAATAGCACTCACAGAAACATGAATGTGTATAGCCCAATTCTGTTCCTCCTCTCCAGCTGATCAGGACTGAAGTTGACTAGTAAAAGATACACAAACCCTCACTCGCTCACAAGCATACCCCATTTATGGAACTGCTTTATTCACCATGATTGTATAAGTAATTTATTTGGGTTTTACTTTCCTTATTCTATTTAAATGAAGTCCAACGGTAAAGTGCTGGAAAACGTAGTTTAAGTGAACTGATTTCCAGAAGCTGGTGGAGTTATACCAGTTTTATACTAGAGTGAGAGGAAAGTCAAGCCTAACTTTTATGTACTGCTTTCCATACAAGGAAAATTGTGAAGTGAGTATGATGTATATGCATAAAACTAATGCTATTTTTTTGGGGGGGGTTTCATAAAGAGGGAACTCCAAATATCATTATTATGGGATTCGTGTCAAACCAGATTCGCCCCTTAATCGGCTACAAGAGGACATGCAATATATGGCTATGAGACAGCAANCTCCAATGGCTTTTAGACAACTACGAAACCGCAGAAGGAGTGAGTCTCCCCAGAAGTACCCTTTACAACCATTACTTACGTCATTGTCAGGAGCACAAGTTAGATCCAGTCAATGCTGCCTCCTTTGGAAAACTCATACGGTCAATCTTCATGGGATTACGGACCAGAAGACTCGGAACCAGGTTTGCCTTAATGAAATCTTAAAGTATAATTGAAAATATCAATAATACTTGTGAACGAGAAGCTTGTATGTTAAAAACAAGCAAACAAACAAATAAAAAATATTTTAAACCTTACTGTTAAGGGAGTTGCCAAATCCAGTGGGCTCCAGGATCCAGGGGACTCCCAGTCTGCTATAGCCAGATTCTGTGTACTCTTAAGACCCAGATATCTTCCATCTCAGTCCAATGGGTGCAGAAACTGCTGTTCCCATTTGCAAGTCCACCTTGTAGTGAGACTAAACATGTTTCAGAGATGCAGATAAGCACACAAATGACACTAACACAGCTAACCACACAAGCTAACACAGAGCAATGGCTTTACCAGCACTCACATAGACACCAATAGCACTCACAGAAACATGAATGTGTATAGCCCAATTCTGTTCCTCCTCTCCAGCTGATCAGGACTGAAGTTGACTAGTAAAAGATACACAAACCCTCACTCGCTCACAAGCATACCCCATTTATGGAACTGCTTTATTCACCATGATTGTATAAGTAATTTATTTGGGTTTTACTTTCCTTATTCTATTTAAATGAAGTCCAACGGTAAAGTGCTGGAAAACGTAGTTTAAGTGAACTGATTTCCAGAAGCTGGTGGAGTTATACCAGTTTTATACTAGAGTGAGAGGAAAGTCAAGCCTAACTTTTATGTACTGCTTTCCATACAAGGAAAATTGTGAAGTGAGTATGATGTATATGCATAAAACTAATGCTATTTTTTTGGGGGGGGTTTCATAAAGAGGGAACTCCAAATATCATTATTATGGGATTCGTGTCAAACCAGATTCGCCCCTTAATCGGCTACAAGAGGACATGCAATATATGGCTATGAGACAGCAACCCATGCAGCAGAAACAGAGGTATGTTGTTAAATGAAACCACTTTTTCATATTTCTACTTCTTGGAGACTTACCTCTCCTCATTTATGTGACAAAGTTGAACCTCTAATGAAAATTGTTTAACTTCTCTTGTGAAAAAAGAAAGATTTGTCAGATCTGCAGTTGATATCACTGGAGTCTGATATCAATAGACAAGAGAGAGCACATACCTAAAAACTCATACATTTTTAAAAAGTCATAATAAAAGTAAAATATTATGGAATTCTTCTGAAGAGACACTTCTTTGCAGTCATAGGTTATTTTCGCACAAACTGGGGAAAAATAAGAAAAAGTAATAGGAGCTTTGAATTTCATTACTTTAAGCAGCACATATATAAAATGATAGAAGAGCTCATGATTAGGTTCAGCTTTGTGTTTATTTCCTCCTCCTGGCAAGAACTGATGTATCAAAACCCTGGACCTGAGGAGAGAAGACTTGGGCCTCTCCTGGGCTCTGCTTGGGATAATCCCACGGGAGACAGTCCTACAGGACAAAGGGGTCCAGGAGAGCTAGTTGATTTTTCAAGGATCACCTTCTCGAAGCTAAAGAATGGTCCATCCCGACACGCAGGAAATCAAGCAAAGGTGGCTGGAGGCCTGCATGGATGAACAAGGAGCTCCTGACAAAGCTCAAACTTGAAAAGAAAGTATACAAGAGGTGGAAGCAGAGTCAGAGAACCCAGGAGGAATACAGAGAGACTGTCTGAGTGTGCAGCTTTAATGAAATAATAATAATAACGAAGAAAATAATAAGAAAATAGTAAAATATATACAAATACATGAAATTGCGCCCCCACCCCTTGATGACTGTACATCACCACAAATGCTGCAGAGCAAGCACAGGGAAGAAGATGAGTGGCAGGAGGGAACTGGGCTCAGGAACTGGATTCTGGAACGCACGGATCCGGGATCAGGGGCAAACAGACAGATGAGGTCCTCACTGGACATCGGCCATCGAAGAAGAGAGCGAGACCCCCCGTGATCTCTCAGTTTTATACCGAGTATGACGTATATGGGATACAATACTCTGTCGGTCAGTTTGGGGTTACCTGTCCTGTCCGCCCCTCCCTGCAAGTGTGACCCATCTTTGTCTTTGACTAATGGCACTCCACCAGCCTGAGAATGGCTGTGGTTTCTATAGTAATAAGCATAAGCAATGGCCTTTCTGCATACCAATGCCCCGTGTTATCACTTCTAGAGAGAAACACTGTCTGAAAAACATGCAGTTAACTTTCAGAAAATGAAGTTACTCAGACAAGGCTTAGCCGGAGTTAGAAAACTGATTCTACTTAGCTCAAACCAGAACACTAAATGAAAAAATCAGTACTGTCTCTTTTCTGTGCAAAATCAGATATGCCAATATACTTACAGCAATCCAGAAGCTTCCTGGAAAATGCATTGATAACTTCCTTCTCCAAGTGATAGAAGAGCCAACGAGGAGAGGTGCTATGCTGGAACTTGTTCTCACCAACAAGGAGGGCCTGGTGAGGATATGAAGCTCAAGGGAAGCCTTGGCTGCAGTGACCGTGAAATGGTGGAGTTCAAAATCCTTAGGGTAGCGAGGAGGGCACGCAGCAAGCTCACTACCCTGGACTTCAGGAGAACAGGCTTTGACCTCTTCAGGGATCTGTTCGGTAGGGTACCATGGGATAAAGCCCTGGAAGGCGAGGGGGGGCCAAGAAAGCTGGTTAAATATTCAACGATCACCTTCTCCAAGCTCAGGAACAATGTACCCCAATAAAGAGGAAGTCAGGCAAAAACGCCAGGAGGTCTGCATGGATGATCAAGGAGCTCCTGGACCAACTCAAACACAAAAAGGAAGCCTACAGAGGGTGGAAGCAAGGCCAGGTAGCCTGGGAGGAATACAGAGAAATTGTCTGAGCAGACTCAGTCTTCACCAGCAAGTGCTCTAGCCACACCACCCAAGGCACAGTAGGCAAAGGCAGAGACTGGGAGAGTGAAGAACCGCTCACTGTAGGAGAAGATCAGGTTTGAGACCATCTAAGGAACCTGAAGGTACACAAGTTCATGGGATCTGTTCAGATACATCTGCAAATGTCCATTAAGAGTATGAGTCATGTGGCAGAGAGGAGGCCGTCCCGTTCAGTCACAAAGTTCAGCTTTCTAAACTCCTTCTCAGAGCAGAGCCTAGGTGTAACTGGATCCAGTCTTAGTCTCAGACTTGGTAAATGGTTTATGCCTAAGGGTTCTGTGTATAGCTACTTATCAGAGTAAATGTTTGCCTGTCAGAGCCCTCCCAAGGACTTTCACCAAAAAAGTTTTGCAAAGGTGAAACTATAAGTAATTTATTAAAGTGACAGATGCAAAGATTCAGAATAGCCATCGATAAATTCACTTTCTGCAATTGCTACCTTTGATTAAGAATTCAGCGCTTTGGTAAACAATATGTTCCTGGGTAACGTCTGACAAAGCCAGAGGAGTCCCTGTTTGGGGAGGAGAGAGAGATTCGGGCCCATCTACCCGTTCCATAATTGGAGTTTCCATCCTCAAAACAGAGGATTCTGAATGACAGATGTATACTCTTGGTGATTCTTAGTGAGGTGAAACGAAGTCAATTAATCAAGTGCCAACTGATCCTTAGCAAAGTTTATTGTGTCATCACCAGCAGGACCCAGTGGCTTAGCACGCCCCTCTGGACAAAGGAGTTTCAGTCACAGATATGAGGCAGGGAGGGGAAGCAGTGGTCTTATCTGATTGTACTGCAGCAGCCTCTGGCTGTGAAACTTCTGTATCATCCCAAATGCCACTTATTAGATTAAGTGTTGGACCACGCTATCCACCTCATCTGCCTTGCAAGATAAACGTGTTATCTAACCTTGCTGCTTCCCACTGTTGGCACCAAAAGGTCTGAATAAGTCTGGTATTCCACAATGAGTCCTGAGAGATCTGGCTGAAAAAGTTGCTAAACCACTGTCCATCATATTTG
>VWPV01030139.1:84949-98253 GCA_013389885.1 Geococcyx californianus | reverse complement strand
GGAAAAACACTTTGAAAAAAACACACCATGAAGAAAACACACTGTCAGAAGGACATTGGGTCTGACTTTCAAAAAAATACAGTTATTTAGATGAAACTTTACTTCAGCTTAAATCAAAATGTTCCACCTTTAGTAAGGTTACCTCTTGTAACAGTAACGACATCTTGTATGGCTCTAAGCTTATAGGCTCTGGTGCAGACAAGGCTCATCACCCGTGGGAGTCCCTGACCGGCGGTGACCGAGCAGCGCCTCAGCCAGGAGGCCCAGCGGGCTGGGGGAGGCGGGAAACCCTCGCCCTCGCCAGGCACCTCGAGAGCCCCAACCCCAGAGCGGGTGTGTGGGGGAGAACGGCGTGGGGGCGCTTTTAATGGTGGACCGGGCTGCGGTATAAAGTGCGAGGAGACAGGAGAGGGTCGCTGCTGTTTCCCCGTGTGTGGCGCCGCTCTCGCCAGCTCCGGTCCCGCCGCTCTCCCGCGGGGGGTCGGAGGCGCCGCAGCAGCGGTTGGTGAGGGCGGGTGGTTCAAACGCAGCGGAGGGAAAAGCGGCGGCGGCCGCACGCGGGGAACCGGGGGGTGGGGAGAAGCGAAGCGGCTCCTCGCTAAGGGCAACAGGGCCCGGTGGCCAGGGGACGCGAGGGCGAGGAGGCAGCGGTCCCGCTTCTCCAGCCGGACGGGAAGGGGTGGGGAGGGTGTCCTCTCCGTCACCCCGTAACAGGGAGCCCCTCCGGCCTCTGCGCCCAGAGATTCGAGACATTGCGTTGCTGGTGTTGAGCTTCACAGGTGCCCGAGGGGCTCCCAGGTGCCCGAGGAGGAGCGAGAGGAGCCCTCCACGGGTGCTCGAGGGGGAGGGAGAGAGAAGCCCCCCTCCCCAGGGTGTCCGAGGGAGGGAGAGATAAGACACCCCTAAGTCGCCTGGGTACCCGAGGGTGGAGAGAGAGAGGGGAGCTCCGCGGCAGGGTGCCCGAGGGGGAGAGAGGAGAGCCACCCGGGTGCCCGAGGGACCCCCGGTTACCAGTCCCCAGGCAGCCTCAGGCGCTGCAGTGACCGCCCGCACAGACCAAATGACCCCCTGTCTCAGCTGGGTAACGTTCACCTCACGCCTCTCTTTTCTTCCCACACCCGTTCTCACTTCAGGTTGTCAGTAGGGATAACAGTGCTGTGGATACGGCACCTTTGCTTTGGAAGAGCCCGTGTTGTCTCACAGATTGGGGTAAGTGACCCACATTTTAGGGCTTAGCTGTTCCATCTTCAATCTTGATACCTCTGGAGTTATTAATGACTTCTCTGAATGCTCAAAAGAGCGGGGTCTTCTGATAAAGTCAATTTCATTGCAGATATATCTGTTTAAATAACAGAGAAAACATTATTGTGTTACCAGAAATTTGTCTTTATCTGTTTTGTTAACAATGGTGAAGGGAGACAAACAAGGACAGAAAACATCTTCTTGTTCGAGGTATAAATGTTAGATGTTACCGATTAATGTAAATTGGTACCGGGAAAAGGCATGGCTTTATTCTAGAACTCATGTCTAAGTTACAGGCACCATTTACGTTGCTTTCTAGAAACCAACATGTTTTCCTCTTTAGGACACTTAGTCTTACAAAGCTTATCAGAAATTATTCCTTGTCTAAATGCCTGAATCCTGTTATTAATTTAGTTTGGGTCTCTGAGTATGAAATGTTTTGTTCCACAAACTGCCAGAAAGCTTACAATTGACTTTTAGATCAATTTGAGAACTACAAAATTAATATCAGATACGAGAAATGTATAGAGCACAAGAATGCACAGTTATACAATTTATTAATTTGTCTGTGTGACCACTTTTTTCTTCCCCGCACATCTGGCTTATGATGTTTAAGCCAAGGTTAACAGTACTTTCAGAAATTACTTCAAGACCTGAAATAAAAAGGACTTCATCAAATGTATCAAATCTAGCAGATGAAACTTATCTCCTGATAAAAAAGGAAGTGATTATAAAACAGTAGACAAGTCATAAAGAGGTTTTATTAGTTATCTCTTATGAATAAGTAGCATCTCGTTCTATTATGAGTCCTTTCATCAGGAATTCGCTGTAATTTTTTTCAGTCTCAAATTCAACCTCCTAAGTTCGCATGCTCCCCCTGCTGGTCCTTGTCGTATTTACAGCATATTTTTGGCGTTGACTTGTTACTGTTATTTATTTAACTGACTTTCTGATCTCTTCTACAGCTGCAAACTCTTGTTTTTGTGATTTTTATCTTACTGGCAACACAAGTTTGCTTAATTTATACTGTAATAATTTATATTTCTTGTGTTCTCAGTCATTAATAAGATTAGATAATACCTCCCATGGAGTATCTGAGAATGAAAGTACAAGTGTGAGTTTTCCGTTTGTTGTTTCTTCAGCGTGATACCTGAACGTTAAGTTTCTAAACCTGCAAGCCTGTGCACTTTTGTTATATGTGTGGTTAGTTTGACTCTGTTGAAGGAGAATAGTAATATTTTTAAAGTGTGAGTATGTGATTTTTTTGGGCGGGGGGAGGGGTTGTGTGTGATTGAGATTTTGAATAGCTGTCTCTAAATAGCATTCAAATTTTAAATATCTATCAGCATTTTTGGTAGGAATATCTCTTGGCAGTGTTTACTAGATAACTACTGTTAACTAAAAGTTGGCCTAGAAAATGAAACTTCTGGGTTTTTTTGTAGATTACGCAAAGATAACATCTCTTTCTTATTACAGGTCTCTTAAAGTTCTTCCTCCTTTTACAAAATGAAGGGCAGTGTGATCCTCTGCTCATAGTATGAATAATCAACTGAAGAGCAGCAATGCATTATACAGATACTCTTTGTACTCTTTACCTATCTTTTTTAAAGTTATTTTCTAGTTCATGACACAGTACTTTCAGCCTATTGCCCGAAATGTTGGAAAAATGATGAATATGAAACATTAGACAGTGCTTGCAGTTGGTCCTGCACTGTCAATGAAATATCCCTAATTCATGTAATAATTAGATTAAAGCTATGCCCTCATATTTCCTACTTGTGCCGTAATTTATTTTACCAAATAAACCTAGAGGAAATAAGGAAAAAAATGTGAAGGAAAACAAATGTGACAGTAAAGTGCTTGTAGAGGTGAATGGGAGAGGGAATAGAAGCAGGCCAGACTACAGTATTTGTCTTCTTGGAATTATTTTCACATACCTTTCTTTCCTGGAAGATTTTTTCTTAATTATGTGAATGTATTTTTTGTTTGTTTTGTTTTAAATCTGATTTCATACTGATACTAGCATGTTTCTATAGGCCTTTATGTCAAGTTCTCAGTCTGCTCTTTAATACTCTGTTCCTCTTGAAATTCTGTATGTTGCTGTCACCTCACAGTAGAAAACAAAACAAAGCACTTTCTATATTTCAATGATCTCATAAAGTGCCTTCAGTATGGGGAAAAAAAAAAGGTAATTAAATGACCCAAGAGCATCAAAGAATAGTTTTCTCCCCATCAGCAGTTTTGGTCTCTGCTGCTTGTATTTGGTGACTTAGGGCTTGAATAAGTCAGGACTGTTGCGATATTAGTGAAGTCTTAATATTTGATGATTAAGTCACCTTTAGATTCCTATTTTTGCCTTTTCTGACTATTCCCAGGCTTACGTTCCAAAATAACAGTTGTAGAGGCCAGTAATATATCCCATTTTTTATTGATTCAAACTTTGAAAGTCTTGCAACACTGATGTGAACTACTATAGTTTCTGTGAGAACAACTCTTGTACAGGCAGTATTCATAATCTTTTATATGATTACCATGTCCAGTGCGTAGAAAGCAATGACCTATTGTGCTCTGGTTTGGGTAGGGAAACTGCCATGTATGAATGACAAAAAAGTAAATCTGTATTCTTACATCCCTGACATAGATGGGTGCATCAGCCACTTGTAACTTTGCTAGGAAAATATGTATTAACTCTTTAAAGCTTTTATGCTTACAAGTTTAAAAGAAAATTTCTATGCATGTGGCAAGAGGATGTGTAGTCAGTCCATCGGTTTCTTTGAAGCATAAGGCTTCAGAACACTCAAATTACCCACAGAACTGAGCAAAAGCAGAGAGGTGCTTTACAAAATAACATTTAGATATTAAGGCAAATGAGAATGGACTGTTCACTTTCTAACTAGAGGTCAATTTTTATTCCCTGCAGGCACTATAGGAATCTAAGTAACAGAGACCTGTAGACCTATGACTTTGTTTAATCCTCTCATTTTTCTTAAGGAAAAATTCCTTCTGTCTGAACCAGAGCTTCTACTAGTTCTTGAGGACTGAACTGTTAGTGATTAGATGAACCAGTAATGCAGTGCTAACAAAAAATCTTGGTCCTATCAGAATGAGACAGAGTTTTGTCACTGATTTCAGAACAAATGAGATTCAGGTTGCTGTGTCACATATTGGAAGTGTTTTTCTTTGGATGAGAATTGGCAGATCACATAGCTAACTGGTTGTATGTTTTAAATTACCTCACTTATGGTATACTATGCATCCTAATCACTCATTCTAGCCCTCTATTCGATTGTAATTTATCTTTGTACTCACAGGTAAGCACTGTTTCTACTAAGGCTAATGAAAACAGCTTTGTCATGGCTGCTAGCTTGCTAGATTTACACAAGCCTTTCTCACTAGTCTGAGTGCTTTGGTGACAGCTTTTATTGTTTATTTCAGAAATAATACTGATATCTTCATTTAAGAAGTCGAAGAATCAAGCAGAAGATGTCAGACAGTCATTCAGTAATGTCCAATGTTCTTAAAAGAAATAGATTAACTTCTCCCAGCAATTTTAAATACTCCAGTTCTAAAGATACATGTTGCACTTCAGTATTTCTGAACAGCAGATGCATGACATCAGTGAAAGATCCTGACGTAGAACATAAAGAAGTACTGGATGTAACAGGTTTGTCATTACTACAAGAGCATTCTCAGCACATTCATCCAAATGCCATCTTTCCTGTGTCATCATCTATTGAAAATAAAATGAATTCTATCTCCTTATCAGAAAGAAGAGAAGCAAATAGTGCAGATTATTTTGAAACTCCTAAAGTGAGTAGAAAAGGCTCCTTATTACGCAGGAGGCTGAATTTATCTAAGACTATTTCAGCTGGTACAACTATAGAATGTTCTGAAATACAAGATAGTTCTCCAGGAAGCAGTGGGAAAAAAATATTCTCTTGTGTTCTGACGTCTGAAGAAAAACTTTCACAAACTGCTTTAGTTTCTCCAAGAGATGAAAGTTACAAACCTCTGACAACTAGCACTTCAAAAACTGAGGACTCTAATCCTGATTGCCCAAAACGGAGACTTTCCTTTTCACAACAAAGGACTTCTACGCTAGATGAGTCCAAATGTAAGGACACCTTATTGCTAGAACAGGAATGCTTATCTCCAATTCACTGTAAGGATGTTATTGTTAGTAACACTAATGAATTAAATGAAAATATCCTTATGACTGTTAGTGATGGGCTGCTTAGGACTCCTACTTACAGTGTGTTACCTGAGGCCGATAAGGGTAAGCTTCTGACTTCTGTCAACAGGATTGTAGAGAACTTCAACCTTGACACACGTGATGCAAATTCTCCCTCTGTTAAGCTGACAAGTTACCCAGATCTTTTGGCACCTGAGGACAGTGGATATAATTCACTTCATTTGGACAAATCAGGAGACTTATTGTCTGATCATGAGGGATCTTTCCAAGAGTTCTTCCAAAAATGTAAAGGGTCAAAAATCCTGGATAGTAAAAGAAAGACAAGAAAACTTGAACGAGTTAGAAAGTTATCCACTCTTCAGGAGCAAGGCTCACAGTCAGAGACAGAATATCATGACAGTCCTTCTACTTCAGTACGTATGTTAATAGAAGACACACAATTTACCAGTGAAGACCACGCATTTTTAGAAGAACAGTCTAATGGAGACCTAGTTGTAAGTCATGGAGATCTCTCAAGAACTCCAGCTCTGAAAATAGTTCATGAAATTTTCTTGCAAAAACAAAAATCAGACCAAAATCATACAGCAGAGAATACTGATGGAACAGAAATATTTGCATTAGAACATGCTCTTGCTGGACTTATTGGCAAGAAAATGGGCCTTGAAAAATTAGATATTTTAACAGAATTAAAATACAGAAATTTAAAACATGTTCTTGCTATAGTTTTAGATGCTTTGACAGTGGAAAGTCTATGCAGGTAAGTACTATTGCTGTGTCATGAAAATGTTTCTGCAAATAAATTAAAATAACATCTAGAATAGCGGATGTTGTCAATAGAATTTGTTTGTATCTGGGGAAATTAAAGTTTTTTCACTATTAACCAAGTGACTCTTACTGTGTAGTTCTAAAAATAGGTTGTATGGGGGAACTGAAAACAAACAAAAAGCCAAACATGGGAATTAGAACTTGTAATTTCAAGCTCTGTGATTTGATTTTATTCTAGGCTTAAAGAAATCTGTAATATATTTTAAAATTTACTTCTGATTACAAGTTCCCTGGTAATGCATAGTATTCAAAATGCATCTAGATTTTTTTTTTTCAGTTATTTCTAAGCACAAAGATCACCAAAGAATTTTGTTTCATGAATAATGTTCTAGATTAATCTTTAGTCAATAGAAACTGTCATTAATTTCAAAGAAAACAAGTGCCATGTGTGTCATTAGTTACGAAGGGAATGGCAAGATAAGTGGAAGTTTAAGGGCATGGATGTTTTCAAAACACAAAAATGTGACTTTAGAAACAACTTGGTAAGTTCCTTATGTGAAAGGAAGAAACTTATTTAATTTTGTCAGTCAAAGAAATGCCATTATTTATATTGCAATTGGTGTCTAGACTGTTATTATATACAGTGGTGCATAAGGGTACACAAGATCTGTGTTTCATAACAACATGGTGAACTCTTGAGATAGATAGATACACACACACATATAGCACTGCTCTGTAAAATGATCAATGATATATGAAATCATGCATAAGTCCTTTTAAAGGTGATCCTACTATTGTGACTTCTGTACCACTTGACAAAAATATGAAAATGGATAATTTCTCTCATTCATTTATCCAGCATTTGGAAAGTAAGCAAAAACTGGCGTGAAATTGTTGTACAAGATAAAAGTGCAAATAAGAGGAGAAAGTCGTACATGAAACACCTGAAAGAAGCAGCAGGGGTAAGGTTTTTCTCAAAGGTAATACTTTTTTTTCAAGTGTGAAAGAAGACAGATCAGAAGAAACAGGAAATATCTTGTAAAGCTACAGAAAGGTAATATGAAGAATTTTAGCAGGAGAATGTAGTTGCTTTTATTGCTTCTTTCAACCTCTTTCCTCTCTTTGTGAGAATCCTGTAGGATCTTTTCCTTAACAGATTCTGTCTTTGGATCTTAAACCCTGTTCATACCTTTGTGCCCTGCAGTTCCTCATTTTCAATTTCACCCTAGTCTGCAGTGCAGTAGGACCCATTCTAGAATAAATATTGATAATTTCAGGACTGCCTGTAGCTAAACTTCTCTACTTGTGAATATCAGAAGGACATATAGAAGTTTAAGAGGTATCTAGAAAAGTAAGCATATTAATAGCAGTATAATTTTCTTAGATCTTCCTCATGTGTATGCACACATACTTCATTGTAACCTTGTTTTAATTGTCACAAAACTTATGTTTGCTATTGAGATGTGTCCGAACTCAGAAACATGAGCACCAGTAGAGACTGCTAAAAGACAGTTGGCTTTTTACCTTGTTCATGGGATTCAGTCTTTAATGGTTCCTTGTCTCTTGTTCCCTTACTAAACATAAATATTTAATGGGAAACAGTTGCCCTATGCATAATGTCCTTTTCTAATGTGTTGGTGTAGAAGGTAAACAAAAAAAAGCCAAAAGCCAGCTGCAAATCCCAAATGAAATAAACCACTGACTTGCTTCCTGCTGTGTTGGGTTTCCCCCCCCCTCCCTTTCTTTATAATTATAAACTTTAACAGGAGTATTTCTCGAAAACTGAAGATGCTGCTACAAGACTTAACATTCTCAGTAGATCTGCTCTAAGGCCTGTTCAAGCTCAAGCTGGAACTCCTGTAGCACAAACGCCACCTGTATACACCGAACTTGCACCCAGGAGATGCAGTTCCGTTCCCCATTCAACTAGTAGGCAGGAAGAATACATAAAAGTAGGTAACTAAGAAATTCTTCCCTTCCATTTTTTAGAAATTTTTCATTTACAAGAACTAAGTAGCTCTTCTCTCCCTCCTCTTGCTACAGGTTGCTAAAACTCTCTTCACTGATGAAGCTCTAAAACCCTGTCCAAGATGTCAATATCCTGCTAAATATCAATTGGTAAAGAAATGGGGACTATGTAGCAGAGAGGCATGTGCTTTTGAGTTCTGTATTTCATGTATGTGCCCTTTCCATGGGTCAAAAGAATGTAATAGTTTATCTGCAAAACGGAAGAACAAAAAAGATGCTCCTCCAGGAAGTGCCCAAAGCAAAAGAAATTTAAAAAGGCTCTAAATTTGTAAGGCATTCAAGTCCTTACATTTAATTCCTTTCCCCCTTCTCCTAAATTCCAAATTTTGTTCTTATTCTTCCTAAATACGCATTTTGAATGTCTCATTCAATGTATTCTTGCTGACTTATGAAGATAACTTCTCATGTATATATCTTAATCAATTCAGTATATATTTGTTTCTGAAAAAAGTGAAAATTTTAAAATGTTTTGTTTTAACTGTTTTGTAGTAGCTAGGCATTTACTAACATCTTTAACTAACATTTTTAAATAAAGTATCTTAAAAGTAGTCTTCAATATCTAGCTTACAGTACCTCATAGGTGTTTAAAAATCTGATTCTGGTCTTAATGACAAATTAAAGAAAATGATTTAAAAATCTTCTTGATGGGGCTTATTTATTGTTCTCTTCAAATTACAGTAAATGTTTTAAAAGTATCTTCAAGTGGGGCACTAGGTACATATGCAGAAAATACTTCTACCTATGTAAATGATGATACCTCAGAAGTAAGATGTTAGTAATCTGGGTTTTACATCAGAACAATTATTTTGATGTTCACTTGGTTTCTGTACTGAAAGTCAATAGAATAGTAATTTCTATATCAAGCTGATGGTCTGTTAGATATTCTGTTGTACTTTTTTGACTGTGTTTTTTTCTTTACCTGAAAACCTCAGGTGACACAGTGTATAATCACATATCTAAACATGCTGTTGCATTGCCCTTATTATTGCAAAATTACCTTTTTACTTAGTCTGACTTTACTTCAGCTCCCAGATACTGACTCATCTTCATACTTCTGCCTGCAGTAAAGGATTATCTACTGAATTTTTTTCTTTTCCACACAATCTGTGATGTTTAAGATGAAGAACCAGGATAATTCACTTCAGGATGTTCTAGAAACATCTCTTACTATTTCTCATATTGAACTGTTGTGAATTGTACTTTGATTAGTAGTTTTAGCATATTTGATTTCTGGGATAGGAGCTCCACATAGCATTTGGAAGGAGGAGAAACGACATGGTTAGTGTAATGCCCTAGAAGTTTTAGCTCTAACTTTATTAATTGAACGTGGTATCAATACACAAAGGGTAAACTGAACATACTGGCCAGAAAATAGTGTTTATTGCATAAATAAAATTATCAACAATTTCATTCCATACTTATTTGTATTTGCTAAGCCTTTACATTATTCTTGTCTATAGTTAGACTGGTAGCACTTGAATAAGAGCATGGAAAGTGAACTTTCTATAGAATTTATTCAGAGGGGAAATATTGAGGGGATTTTGGAACAAGCTAGACAATGTACAAGTATGAGCGTGTATAGTTTTAGTTTATGAAGAATGGCAAGGGAATATTGGAAAAATGGCTAAATTATTTGATTTAACATTTACGTTTCCCTAATTGTTTGCAACATTAAGTGTCCAAGATCTCCATAAAGTTAATTTAGTTCAGAGAACTGTTGGATTGGATCTTTTATTCTTAGGTATATAGTACCAAAACATATGTTTTTAGAAATAGTAGTTTCTACTAAAGATTAAACTGACATGAAAAAACTTTGCAGGCAGGAAATTATACAACACAAGAATCTGAATGCATATAGTTTGTTACTTTATCATAACCTAATTTGGATTAGTTCTGTTTCTTATCACTGAACTATCAAATAAAATAAGGAACGGTAGTAACTGCAATGCAGAATAGCATATTACAGAAGGCCAGACTGCTGCTGACATCAGTGCATTTTGCCTTTTCTGAATACCAATGTGCTTTACCCCTCTGATAAAAATAAAAAAAGAAGCTTTAAATGCATCCTTGAAATTGATGGGAGAATTATGGCAGACAGTGAGAGCATTTAGCTTGCTTTCTAATGTGTTAGTATTGCAGGCCCAGTCCAGAAATACACAAGGTGTAAGCCTTGTTTTGAAAACTTCAGCAACAGTTCTGAAAATATTTCTGAAATGGGTGCACCTTTGGATGGAAAGCCATATGGAAACACAGTTTAAGGATCAATTGTAAAGTATCCTTTTGTCTTTGAGGAAAAAGTTCTGGTTAGAGATGTGTAACCTTACCAAAGAATTTTGCTAAAATGAGTAATTTGGGGAGAACAGGTTTGGTAAATCACTCCTAGTATGGTCATTATTTGTTTTAAAAAGTAGCATCTCTGACATCTACAGTGTCCATCCAACAAGGAGCAGCTTCAAAGCAAAAAGTATTTGAACCCTCTTTTGCAATTTTAAACGGTTTTGGTTTCCCCCCCCTCCCCTCTGGTTTGGTATGTTTAAAACATTTTTTCTTTCCAAATCTGCCTCACAAAAATCTCTTCTTGAATCAAATGTCTCTTCTTCAGGTAGGTCTATCATGAACTTGCCTGTGCTTTGGTGTTCAGGAGGGGTGAGTTCTCTGCTGTAGTCTGCTTCTGCACCAGAGGTGGGGGGGGGAAGAAAGCCAAACTTCTCATCTATGGGTAATGCTCCTCTGACAGTGACTTTTTTTTCTTTTTTTTTTTTTAAATAAGTTTAGTTTTATGCCTTTGACATAAGGGAGAAATAAAATAGTGGTACACTACCGATATAATGTGTGGGTGTAGGATAACACATCTAACAGAACATAAGGTAAGTTATCATTATCTAACAGCCTCTAACAATTTGGATGGAAGGAATAAAAGTTTTCATGATATTTGATTGCATTATTAACAAATGAACCTTCTGGGGTAGGAGAGAGGAAGTAACCTNCCCCCTCAAAAAGCTAACCCCCCAAAACCTCAAGTGAAAGCCCTAAACAAAACCAATCAACCAAACTCCACCCCCTCCAACAATACCATCAAACTAAACAAAACCTGTCCATGAGTACTGGGGAGACTGGGGATTCACATCTATCATCTCTCTTCTTCCAGGCTGAATTAATTCCCAGAGACCTGAGATCAAGTACTAACCCTTCTCGCACAGAGAAGGATGCAGAAGTGGTCCTTGGGTAAAAATTACAATACTCAAAGAATTTCTAAAATGTCCTGCCCATGATTATTCTCCAGCCCAAGAATTTTTCTTACAATTAACAACAGGTTGTTGAAAATGGAGGATTGAGAAAGTCTGTAGTTTTGGAAGATGAGGATAATTAAACTAACATCATGTTCAAGATACTATTAGGTTTGCTTTCTGCTGAAAACCTGAATTTTGTAGTCCTTATTTCCCTTTAGACAGGCATGATCTCTAGTGGGAAGAGTGATATTGCCTACAAAGCATGCCCAGGGAGTGAATTTAGATTTCTGAAAGTGAAGGTTTGAGCCAAAGCTGTGGGTTTGAATTCTAAAAAAGATTTCTTAGAAATCTGCTGCTGACAGATGTTGCTGCAAGAACCGTACTTCATAAATCTGGGGTTTTTTTGTGAGCAGCAACCATAAACCTCAAATGGTCCTTGAGAGGGAAATTGAAATTATTTGTCTCTGATCGTTGTTTCTTTGATGACAAGTATGGAAAAGCTTAGGCAAAAAAATAGTTATAAATCTTTTGAATGGTTTTTAAGATAGGGAATTTTAGTATGTTCTATCACTACCTGGTTAAAAATGGTGAAAAAATTTTTTGTTAAATTAAGGACCTTATCAATCAGATTATTTTCTTATTGCATATTGTTTATTCATTAGTACTCATTAGGCAATTTAGGCCATTTGGGTTAATTTCAATACAAGAAGTTCCTTTTCTTTCTATTTTCATAGGCAAGTGAAGAAATATATGAGCATCACATTAAAAAGGGACTCCTAGAGCCTAGTGCCAAGTCTCATCAAGTTCTGTCTAAAACATTATGAGACAGTATTCTATCCAGTTTTATGTTTGAGATCTATTCCGGATTGCTCAACTATTCAGTTAATCAGTTGCCATTTTTTCAGCACTGCTATTAAAATAGCTATATGTCTGTTCCTCCTCTTAGAATTCCCCCCCCCAATGTTATGATTCTGTAGTGTAAATACCCCCTCACCTTTTAGTTTGCAGTTTTTTGTCAGTGAAGTAAGTCTCATCTTTAGATACAACCTCTATTTCATGGGTTGTCTTAACAACTCTTCACTGTTTCCATTGGAATCTATTCTTTGAATTTGTCCAACCAATATTCCAGGTAAAACCACCTTAAGACCTTGAATAGTATTATAGTTTTCTTTACCAGAAATGCTTTAACCAATGTTTTTATATGCCTTCTGCACACTTGCAGTTTAGTCACCAGATGTAGTAGTCCCAGGTTGTTCTCTGACAGATTTTGAAAAAATCACAATTTTTTCCATAAATTCTTCCTAAACCATAAGTGCAGAACCTCAGACTTTGCACTGCGAGGCTTCNTTTTTTTTTTTTAAATAAGTTTAGTTTTATGCCTTTGACATAAGGGAGAAATAAAATAGTGGTACACTACCGATATAATGTGTGGGTGTAGGATAACACATCTAACAGAACATAAGGTAAGTTATCATTATCTAACAGCCTCTAACAATTTGGATGGAAGGAATAAAAGTTTTCATGATATTTGATTGCATTATTAACAAATGAACCTTCTGGGGTAGGAGAGAGGAAGTAACCTTTTTTTGGTTTGGTTTTTTTTTTGAGTCCCTGTTAGCATGTGCTTTTTTCTGTATACTGCATCTCTCAATTAGTAATTAGTTGCCATCAACTACCACTAAGCTATTAGTCTGGACTTGAATGAAAAGGCAAAGGAGAAAATAGGTTCCTACTTTGGAAAAAAACCAAACAAAACTGCAAATCCAACCCACAAACTACTCCGCTGCTTCCCCCTCCCCCCCTCCCTGGCCCAAAAAAATTTCCTCCCCCTCCCCCGGCCAAAAAGT